>JANAVB010010198.1:14921463-14963075 GCA_029216955.1 Iris pallida | reverse complement strand
CCCTCTTACTACTCCTCCAGTTTTTTTCATTATGAGCTTGTTTGATTGGTTGAATTTGACGCCAAAGTTGGTCGTCCAAATTCGTAATTTCTAACTTATAAAATTCTATTTTGAACACGGGCTCCAGATTTCATTTCTGACCCCACCAGTAGACTCATGGCATCGTTTTGGCATGTTTTCATATAATTTGTTAGATTTGGAGAACGTGGGCCCTGGCATGCATTTCGGTGCAAAGTGGGTTCCACAATCCGGGTCAACGGGAGTTTTTTGATACCGACTCATCGGAATCCAATTCTGGATATACAGTTGAGTTCGTATCATCATTCTGAACTAGTTGACATATAATTTGCTAGGTTTTGGTGGACATTGGTTCCGACACGCATTTCGGTACAAGTCCGATACCAATATACGGGTCAACAGGTCATTTTGAGATCGGCTCATCGGAATCCAATTCTGGATATACAGTTGAGTTTGTATCGTCATTCTGGACTCGTTGACATATAGTTTGCTGAGTTTTGAGATCATTGGCTTCGGTACGCATTTCCGTGCAAACCGGAATTTCAAGTTCTGGTCAACGGACCAAATTGAGATCGGGTCAACGGAATCCAATTCTGGAGATACCGTTGGGTTTGTATCGTCATTCTGGTTTCGTAGACATATAATTTATTATACTTTATAGACTTGTTTTCTTGCACATTTTTGGTGCAAAGCGGCTCCGACACGGATACCGTTTTTGACCCGAAATTACTTTTTGCCCTTGTGTCCAAATTGGACCGATGGATAGGCTATCCTAGCTAATTTGACCATTCTGGACACGTTGGTGATGTTTATTTCATCGTCCGACAATATTTTTTGATAATTTCTCTGAGTTTAACCTTTTTATAAATAATTAATAATTAATTCTTATAATGTTCGTATTTTGGGATTAGTACAACGAAACTGAGATCAGTCAATTCCAGTAATCTCACATCGCTAAAATTGACAAGATGGACACGTGGATCACTATAATAAGATTATCAACTTTACCGTTGATCATCTCATTCCGATTTGCGTGTCGTAAGTTTCGACGTACGAATAACGAAGTACACTTTATATCTTTAATAAATAGACTAGAATTGACCATGTTTGACCAGAGTTGACTAGTTGACCCAAGTCAACTGCAAGTCAACACTTGACCTAGTTTGACTAGATTATTGACCGGAGTTGACCTAGAGTTGTTTTGACTTAGAAGAACCTAGGATAATATATTGCTTGTAGAGATTTATTTATTACAACTTGAACACCTTGTAACCTGTGTTGCTTTAAATAGGACTATGTGGCTTCAGATGTACCCCCTATACTTATCAGCTGTTCAGGTTATCAGGCGAGTACATTCTATGATTATTTCATATCCTACTTAGAATTATTTTTCTGCTTTAAATTACTTTACTTGATACTGTTACGTTGGTCACACGGATTGGTACTATATAGATCCTTTCTTGAGATGTTATCCTTTAGGAGCATCGATATTACATGTTCTGTGCGTTTTACTTACATTGTGTATCACTATAATTCTTGGTTCATTGATCACTTGTGACATGTACTCTCATAATCACAGAGTCTCCTTGAATCATCCACTTATAGGCATTCCCAGAATCACCCATTTATGGGCATCCATGTATCACCCTTCGGGTGCCATTGCATGGAATCATAACATAACCTGGCTGGATCCTTGTGTATTGATTGGGGTACGGGGAGTAGAAGTAGACATGTGAATATTATCCAAGTTGTGCAGCATCAGAATCTTTCCATAGTGTAGCATCAGAATCTCCTATACCATTTACATGTCTATATTATACTCTGACTCACTAGCCACTGATAGTTCTCTATGTATAGTAGATATTTCTATTACAGTTCTCTCTCTCTCTGTTTACATACTGTATTTTTTTCAGTACCTGTATCTTACTTTACTGCATGATCATATTTTCTAACCTGCTATGAACTGTTAAGATGTATTGTGCTCGCTCCTGTCCTGACTGGACTTGTTGATTAATTTTACAGATAGTCTGGAGGTTGCCTACTAGCCTAGAGGAGACACAGTAGAGGTTGTATAGATAGCTAGGGTTTTGCTTATAGCTTATCTTCAGTTGTCTTGAGTTGTATTTATATTACTGTATTTGAGCTTTGAGATGTATTTTTAGGTTTGTGTATCTGAGATACTTAGACTTCTATCTGCTGTATCTCTTTTGGATTTCATGTTTTATCTATCTTCCATTATGCTCTACCTTAGATGTGATTGAGTTTACATTCTGCTATGTCACCCCCATTCGGGGAGTATAAACTGCTTAGCATTATATTGTTAGATGTTGTGACCTAGGACAACGTTCTACCATCGACGACTGCGGCGTAGGCTGGACGTACCCACTTCTCGTGCCCTTATATCTAGGGTGCGGGTCATGACAGAACCCCTGGTGGGTTCGGCCCAATCTGCTGTGGGTGTGCAATTTGACAACTTAGTCCAATATGTGGCGAACTAGCTTCCCACATTCGAGCCTATGGAGAGGCTGAATGCTGTCAGGAACCAGCCCTTCTACTTTCTCTGTGCCATGATGAACTCGGAGCAATTGGAAGGAAAATACCTGAAGCCGACGTTCCTCTTTGCGGATGCCTTGACTGTGAAGAACCCCCGAGTGGATATATCCGAGAGTTGGAGCTTTACTCTTGACGGGATGGCGATCCATATCCCTCAGATGGAGCATCATTTTCCTCTGTCATGGTTCAACATGTTACCGATAGACAGAAATGGTGGACTCCTTGACCCCAAGCAAGTTAGGGATGATTGTGGGTAACATCCATTATAACAGAAATTTGCGGTCAGCGTATGCGGGAAGGGAATCGATCAGTCGGTACGTAATGGGACTGGCCCCAGGTAATTTCATAAATGTATCGGGTCCCAATTTTACGTTCTCTCAAGCTAACACCTTCTTGAACCATCTTGCTCGGAAGGGGTCCTATCCCGTCGGCCGGTTGGCACTGCTGAACTAGATAAACTCCATCCCTGCGTGGGCTAACTTGACCACATGGATTCTACAGAAGTATGAGACTCCCCTGCGTGAGATCGGCCTCTACCATGCCATTCGGGGCACATGTCTGGTCTAACCATAAATAAGCCGTTGTTCATGGCTCTCCTGGAGATGTACAACCGGCGGACGGAAACCTTCTTCACTCCTGGAGGGGAGCTGGGACTCGCTCTCCACGAAATATATGTTATTTCCAAGCTATCCTGGGGGGACGAAGTCTTTAAAGTGTACACCCCTACGAACGAAGAGTTCGAGGATTTGGATCGGCA
Source organism: Iris pallida (assembly GCA_029216955.1). Taxonomy (NCBI): domain Eukaryota; kingdom Viridiplantae; phylum Streptophyta; class Magnoliopsida; order Asparagales; family Iridaceae; genus Iris; species Iris pallida. The sequence goes on along the minus strand of JANAVB010010198.1, from coordinate 14,959,747 downwards.
GTTCCCGGGCTTTGTTGCTGTATACCGAGAATTGTTATGTCACCACAGTACCTGTCACCAGGCGTCCATCAAGAAGGATGGTATCTCGAAAGGGAGCATTCCTCATACCACGTTCTGGGTCTCATACCTTTTTACACTAGGCCTCGTCAGGCCGGGTTTCTTTCTGAGATCCTCAAACCCAGGAGGAGGTACAAAAACTGGCATCGACTGCCAAGAGATCGAGGGCCACGGGCGACACATTTGGAATCAAACTGACTCCTTTAGTTATTTTTATCATGGTACTCAGCGCTGTCAGAGAAGGCACTCCTGGCAGGATTCCTGATGGTGTGGCTATAGAACTGTGTGGTCTCAGGAGGGGCAGGTTCCATTGAGAGGATCAACCGCCACTTTATCCTTCCTGTCATAAAGCTGGTCTTTGGGGCCACTGGCCCTTCTTCCAGCCATGGTGTACAACATACACCATAACCTTCGTGCCTTCTCGTCCAAGGTCATCGCCCGTGACACGGCGATGGATTTTAAGCGCATAGAGCTGCCCTACCATTATCTGATGGGGTGGCTGTTGATGCACTGTCTGTCTTTGATGAGGCCTGGAGCAAAAGACGGCATTACGGCTGATGATGCTTCATTTTCCAATATCACCATCAGCCCTGGGAGTGTAGTACTATGCCAGCCTGTCGGAGGGCGCTGGCGAGAGTGGACGGATACAACTTTTTTGTTTTGTTCCTCTTTTATCGATAAAGAAGTGAGGGGTGTACATATTGATTGTACCGGACCTCCTCACCTATTGCCTGAGAAGATGCTCCTTTGGTGGCGTAATATCCGTCCAGCGCACCTAGTATACCGTAACCGCGATAATGTCTACTTGGAGCCCTACTTGCCCAGTAGGTTCTCCTGCCAATTCGGGTATAGCCAGCTATTCTTTGACAATCCCAGCTCTTGCCTGGGCTTTGAAGGTAGCGTCCTTGACGGTATCAGGGCCTGGCATTATTATGACGCGGTTCATACCCGAACCAGCTTTTCGGTTCCTAATACTGAGGCGCCTGGGAGATTTTGTATATGGCGGCCCTATACCATGTTACGGCGAGCAAGCCTTTCATTAATTTTGACCTGAGTACCAGTTTCATTATAGGTACTGGCTTAGCAGAGAAGCCCAAGGGGTCCAAGACGAGAAGAAGAGGGCGAACACGGTTCCTGTGTCGGACTCAAAGTCCACCAGTACGGACGAAGAGGATGACGAGCATGATGCCAATAACTCTCTCCCTCCTGCAGAAGAGTGTGGAGGATCAGTCGCCTGTTGTGCCAGATAAGGTGGTGGCGGATCAGCCGCCTGTTGCGCCTTGCCTTTCACGCAAGCGAGGCAGGCGTGAGTCTATTGGCGGCATAACCTACTCCGTAAAACGGGCTGCAGTTAAGTCTCGCAGGCTACTCATTAAGGTAAGAGGCGAGGGTGTTGATGCTATTCCGGAGGTGAATTGAATTACAACCATCTTCTTTTTAGCTCTTCTTTCTCCTGAACTATGATCTAATCATTTTCCTTTGCTTTTGTAGGTGTCAGAAGAAGCTGAGTCACCGGAGCCGGCTGATGCCTCTGCGGTCGATCTGGCTTTAACTACTTTAATTAATAATATATGTGCCGAGATTGTTTCAGCCGGAGTTCTTTCGGTGACGGCTGAGGTTCCTCCCATTGCTGAGGTCTCAACCCAAGGCGATGTGGGCCCTGCTGAAACGGTCTTCGAGACTGCTGAATCTCAGCCGGGTGATGTCGATCCTGTAGTATCTCCTTCCGGGCGGCTGGGATGGAAGAACCAGCTACATTCGGCTCGAAGGTCGCTAGTGAGGGGACAACGGCGGTTGTGAGCGAACCTCAGCCTCCATAACCCTTCCCTAGTAAGATAAGCCAAATCTTGACTAGTGAGGAGGCCCATTTGCTCTATCATCACATCCTTTAGGTTATTTGATGGTTGCTCTGGACATACAGGTCTTGTCCATTCACTGCCAATGACGGACATTGTCAGGGTAGGCTTTGCCAGAGGGGATCCGATGGAAGGGGGTGTGCCTCCTCCCCTTCTGACTTATATTGAGGGGCCTCCCGCTGGATCGAGTTCGGGAGAACAGATGGTGGCACAGCCGGGGCAGGGAGCAATGGTCCCTGCGTCCTCCTCCGCTCATATGGCTTCGGGGGTCGACATTTCTGCCCTGCCGAGTATCCAGGTTCTTCGGGCTGCGGAAAAGGAGTTAGCTACTATCCACGTCTTTTCGTTCGAAATTTGTTTCCCTAGTGGCAGAGGTGGCAAGTTCCGGCGCGTCTCCTTCGACACTGCCAGCTACAATTCTTTTGACGCTGTCCTCTACGGATGTTCTGGATGAAGCATCACAGGATGTGGTTGACAGTTTCTACCGCCACCTGAAGAGAGGGATCAAAGCTGCTGTAGAGCGGGGGACCCCCTTTGCCTTAGCCCGACAATGCGCCCATGGCTAAATTAAAATTCTTAAAACCCTCCCCGGTGGGACAGGGATAGTTGCGCTTCTGGAGCCCAAATTGCTAGAGGCGGATCAGCTCGTGGCCCTATTTCAAGTGCTGTGGCAAGTTGATCTGTGTTCAGCGAAATATCAGAAGCGAGACTTCCTCACCATTGTCGTGGAGAAGGTAAAGGCTGCACGAGATGCGTCTAAGCCGATTATAGTGAAGGACCTCGGTCACCTATATCAGCAATACGATCAGTTGAGCCGCAGGAGTGCAGATTGCATGGCTCGGGAAGCAGCCGCCTCCCGTGGGATAATTGATACCAGAGAGTAAATCCTTGAGCTTCAGAGGAAACTGGATTTTTTAGAATCTGAGCTCGAGGCCGCCCGTACGGATAAGGGACTGATTATCCGGAGGCCGACAAGGTCACTCGAGCTTCTGCTGGCCTAGAGCGTGCTCTGAAGAAGCTTGAGGATGGCTTGCGGGCTCATGTGCATCTGGAGAATGCGAAACGGCTGACTCAGGAGGCCGAACGTCGGGCCAAGCAGCAGTTTGAGCGGTCGACTGCCTTGCTGAGGGACCGTCTCATAGAATTATGTATCGCCGAACCATAGTCGGCCTTTTTCTTCTTTTGTTTATGTTCTTTTCCTTTTTTTTGAGAGGGACATGGTCCCAGAACATATAGTACTTTTGACTTTCAAATAAAGAGTATATTTTATTTTACCCTTCATTTGTATTGCTTATTACGTTTGAGGTGTTATGGTATTTGCCCCACTGGGGGACTGTTTGTGGACTTGTTACCCTTGGTATACCTATGTTTTAGGTACGAATAACAAGTTTGATGGGATACTTAGAATAATTCTGTAGTAAGGTGGCTATGGAAATTCCCGATATTGGGAGAAAGAATGCCATAGAGCAGCTGGGCTCCCGGGGCATGATGAGAAATGAGGCGCATGTACTAGGAAACTTAGTACAACATTTGTGGTCAACTGAGGACATTTGTGGGCCTATTATCCTTGGCATACTCCGGTTTTGGGTACAGATAATAAGTCGAGAGAAAATCGACATACTTACTCAGAGGTAATAAGGACGTGGTAAATATAAGGGTTTCTTCAATGGAGCCTTCCTACTCAGAGGTAATGAGGACGTGGCAGGAGTGTGCTCCATGAAGGGTACATAGAACAACTCAGAGGTAATGAGGACATGGAAGTTCTCTATGAGGGTGGTTTTTTTTGATGTAAGTGAAACAACTCAGAGGTAACATCGACTTGGTTGTTTCGGGAAATTTGTGGATCTATTACCCTTTTATGTACTGAAAGTGCAGGTAGTGGATCATGAGTAAGGAGCTCTTTTTAGAAAAAAAAGTTCAGAGGTATGATCATACGTGACTTACTACCCAAAATACGATATAGATTCATCTGGAGTGACCAGAGTGTGAGTTCAATAGTACCTGCGGGTACATAACTCGACAATCTGTGAGATTTGGAGTCAGAGTGTGAGTTCAGCGGTACCAAAGGGTACATAACTCAAAAATTTGGGAGATTTGGAGGATGTCATTTTAGACATAATACTTCTTCAGGAACTTGTCGTGATGGGCAACATGAGCAAGTCTCCGTTTTGTTTTACGAGACGGTAAGCACCATTGGAGAATACAACCTCGATGACAAATGGGCCTTCCCACTTTGGCTGGAATTTACCGACAGTTTTATGAGTCATAACCATCGGCCTCCGAACTGCCAAAACGAGATCACCCACTTGGAATGTTCTAATTTTAACCTTTTTGTTGAAGGCTCCGGAGATTCAGGCTTGATACAACTCAATTCGTTGTTAAGCTAACAGACGCTTTCCGTCTAAGGCCTCCAACTCTTGCAGGCGACGATGGTAATTGTCATCCGTTGTCAATCGATACGTGAGGGTGACGCAAAGCGAGGGGATTTGAGTCTCCAGTGGGAGAACCGCCTCACTTCCATACACCAGAGAGAATTGTGTGTTCCCAGTGGCCGTCCGGACTGTAGTATGGTATGTCCATAAGCATTCGCCAAGCTTCTCATTCCAGTCGCATTTGTTGGAAGACACGAACTTCTTGAGCAGCTTGATTATAGTTTTATTGAATGCTTCTTCCAACCCATTCGCTGCCGGATTGTACGACGTTGAAGCAACATTCTGGATTCAGTATTTGTCGCAGAATCGATAGAAGGCGTGGCTTGCGAACTGCGGACTGTTGTCGTGGATCCTTCGGGGCAGTCCAAAGCGATAGATGACGTGATACTTGAGGAAGCTGATCACGTTTGAAGTCTTCACTTTTGCCAGCGGAATAACCTCCACCCATTTAGAGAAGTAACATGTGATTGCGAGTATGAAGCGATGTCCTCAGGACGAAGGCGGGATGATCGGACCAATGATGTCCATTTCCTATGCTTTGAATGGCCAGGATGCCACCGTCGGATGTAGAAACTCGAATGGCTGGTGGATGAAATCTGCGTGGACTTGACAGGCTTTGCACTTTCGGGCATAGTCTATCGCATCTGCAACCATCCTGGGCCAGTAATAGCCCATTCGGCAAAGGCGGTCTTACAATTTTGGGCCAGGCTGATGGGCCCTGCAGACGTCGTCGTGGGCTTCGCGTACAGCTTCCTTGGCTTTTGTATTTGACAGACACTGAAGCAGTAATCCATCGTATGATCGTCGATACAGCATTTTCGTCTCTGTATCGTAGAACAATCTGAGGGAACGTCTTCTGACAGAAGTGGCTTCCTTCAGATTCTCTGACAGGATGTCATAGACTACGAAGTAGATGAATGGTTGTCTCCAGTCTGGTGCTTCGTCGACTGTCAGAGCGGAGTAACTCTCAACACATTGAAAATTATTCTTGGGACAAAATAATTCACGGCCTATTATGTCAACCAGATGATGAACATGATTCGTACTGCTTGGGAAGCGGCCAGGCCTGCTAGGGCATCGGATACAATATTCTGGAGTCTGGGAACGTGCTCTATGAAGAACCCTTCCAAGGACGAGATGATGTCGATCTCTATTTGATGATAGGGGATCATGTCTTCATGACGAACCTCGTATGAACCCCGGACCTGATCGACGATTAGCTGTGAGTCGCCATATACTTTAAGGTGCTCTACCACCAGTTCCTTTGTAAGTCGGAGGCCGATAACCAAGGCGTTGAACTCTGCCACGTTGTTTGAGCAAGGCTCCGTGAGGGAGTACGCCCGATTGATCACCAACCCGGAGAGAAAATTAGTACCATCCCGACCCCAGCGACGATATTGCCCTTGGGCTCGGTTCTCGGAGAGCCGTCGAAGAACATTCGCCAGATGGCATCATGGGAGACCGCGTTTGAATTGGCGACCTCGTCTGGTATCACTTCGTATATTATGGTTGTCTCCGAGCATGGATGGGCTGCTAAAAAGTCTGTCAGAGCTTGACCTTTAACAGCCTTCTGTGGGACGAAGATCATGTGATAGGAAGACAATAATATTGCCCAGGTAGCAAGGCGAGAGGTGAGTTCCCCTGGTTTGGTCATGAGGACCCTGAGAGGGTTGACTCGTGATATCACGTATATGGTTTATCCCGTGACGTAGTGTCGAGTCTTCTGAATGGCGAACACTAGAACAAGGCACTCATTCTCTACAGCAGTGTATCTGTGCTCTAGTCCCATCATCATTCGGCTGAGGTAATATATAGCTTGCTCGTGTCCTGCATCATTATTTTGTGCTAGTAAAGCACCGAGAGAATGCTCCATTACTCGTACATAGAGCAGGAATGGTTTTCCAGCAACCGGGGCTACCAAGACTGGAGGGTTCGACAGATATTCATTGATGCTGTCGAAGGCGCGCTGGCATTCTTTATCCCATACGAATAAAATACCCTTTTTTATGAGGTGGGTGAATGGTTGACATCGTCCGGAGAGGTTAGACGAACCTCCTGATGTAAGCTAGCTCCCTTGAAGGCCTCGGAGTTCACGAAGATTTCTCGGGGGCCCATCTCCATGATTGCCATCGTCTTCTCAGGGTCTATATGGATACCCTGGGAACTAATGATGAAACCCAAGAACTTTCCGCTGGATACGCCCAAGAAGGATTTTGTGGAATTTATCTTCAAATTGTGCACTCGTATCAGGTCGAACACTGTCCTTAAATCATGCAGATGATCTTCCTTTGAGCTGCTCTTGACGACGATGTCGTCTACGTAGCATTCCACTGTCTTGCGCAAGTGGTCTCTAAAGATGATGCTCATAGATCTTTGATAGGTGGTGCCAGTATTCTTTAAATCGAAAGGCATGACTGTGTAGCAGTATGTGCCAATTGGTGTTCGAAATGATGTATGCTTTTCGTCATCAGGAAATATCTTGATTTGGTTGTACCCCGAGAAACCGTCCATGAATGACATATACTCGAAGCTGCAGGTGTTGTCAATCATGATGTCTGTGATAGGGAGAGGGAACTCATCCTTAGGTCACGCCTCATTCAGGTTCTGAAAGTCGATGTAGATTCGGATCTTTCCATTCTTTTTGAGGTCTGGTACTATATTAGCTACCCAGTCTGGATGTTGTTTCCCGCGGATGAAGCTGCTGGCTATCAGTTTGTTGACCTCAGCTTCAATGGCATTCATGATGTCGGGGTGGAACCGTCGTTGCTGTTGCTTGACCGATTTTACGTCCGGACGAATGTTGAGTTTGTGAAGTGCAACCTCGTGGTTCAGTCCTGGCATGTCTACGTAGCTCCAGGCGAACACGTCGATGTATTCTCTGACGAGTTGCAGTAGCAATTCTCGCTCTTCGTTTGTCAGATTCTTGTTGACGAAGATGGGCTTTGGAGAGGACTCATCATCGAGATCTACTTGCACAACCTCATCTTCGGTGGGAGGCTCTCTTTGTTCAAACCGCTTCTCCCATTACACATCTAGCTGTTGTGCCCACGGCTCTAACTTATGAAGTTCAAGAATGTCTTCATCTTCTTCATAGGCGTCGACGAATGCCATATTGACGGACAAGACTTGCCTGAATGCGTCCCCGATTCTGACATCCGAATTGGAAGTTGGTGATCCAGTTGAGTGTGAATGCCAATCGCATTCCTCATCTGAGCTTTCAGGGGTCATTACAGGTGTAACATAACCTAGCCCACATCTGGTCTTGTTGTAGCAATCTCGTGGTTTCCCAGCCGGGACCGATAATTGTAAGGGTAATCGTCATCCAGTGTCGTAGTTCAAGCCTGTCATAGTTTCCAGATTATACCCCTATTTTTGCATGAGGTACTAGGATCGGGAACTATACAGATAAAGGGACAGTCTTCCGGTGTCGGGCTCGAGATTAACTTCTTCTATCCTGAAGGGTTATGGATCATTCTTCCGGCCGAAGATGATTGGATGATCCTCTCCCTAGACTATGCGGTAAGCGTCTTCCACTGGAGTAAGTTGGTTTGCGGTGTAGACATTTGTCACTTGTGTGTGTAGGTGGGTGCCTATACCGTGTTCCATAGCATACATTATACAAAGCTTATTAAGCTCGAGGTAGTTCAAAGATAGCCCTTTATTGATGAAGTAAGGTATCTTTTCTAGTGGGATTACATCATCTGCGGATGGAATATCAGTGTGAGCAGCCACATAATTGGCCAGCTCCGACTCTTCTTCAACCACCCGCTGTGTCAATGAAGACTGGGAGGATGACTTGGACAGCATAATCATCAGGGGCTCCACAGGTGAAGCAGAACGTAGAGTCGTTGGTGTACTAGCGACCCCCAGTTTGGTGCTCGGTGCTGGGCGGAGAGTTGTTGGCTGGCTAGCAGTCTCCGGTTTATCGCTCGGCTGCCGATTCATTCTGGGAAGACGAATCGTCATCGGCTTGACAGAGGGATTGAGCTCCTCTGTTTGTTGCTGGCTAGATCTAGGCAGCCTGATTGTTAGTGGCTCTGTCATGGGTCTTGGCGCTTGGCCAGACCTTGGCAGTCGAATTATCATCTGTCCCTCTTGTGCAGAGCGGCTGATTGCATCCTTACGTAGAGTGGCTGTAAGTGGTGCAGTTCTGCCAGGTTTACGGGCTTGGAGGTGGATTGAAAGAGGTTCTTCCGATCCAGTTGCTGCCTCAGTTTGAGCTTGAGTATCTCCTTCGACAAGGTGCTTTTTCGACTTTTCGTATAAGCATGAGTCTGAGTAGTAGGATTCGACCCCTTTAAAGGGATCGATGTCAGCAAATTTTGTCCTCACGAAGCCGTACTTGTCGACGTACTTGAAGCACTGGTACAGTATGGAAGGCACGATCGTGTAATCGTGTATCTAAGACGCCCCAGAAGATATTGTAGGAAGTGTCTGCATCCATGACATAACAGGTCACTTCTGACTGAAGGTCGCCAATTTGGCACTTCAGGCGAATCTTCCCGATAGGATAGCTTCTGCCTGAATTGAAACCGCTGATGGCAGTGCTTGTCGGCATCAGACGATGCATTAGGATGCGGAGGTGGTGCAAAAGGCTTTTGGGGATGATGCTTATGGAAGAACCAGGATCAATATGCATCCGATCTACCTTGACGTTGCCAACGTATCCAGTATAATACTGAGGGCGATCGTACAAGTTAGTCTTGATAAGCATGTTCTACGGAGTGAACACGATATTGGGCATTGCGTCGGTACAAGAACTGTCCTGGAAATCTGCTGGCGAGCTCTTCCTTATAAGCTTGACTTGAGCCAGATAAGCATCAGCATTTTGAAGTGCGTCACTCAGGGCGACGCGAACATCTTTGGAGAGCCTCAAGAGCTCGTATAATGACAACTTGGCCGGTGTGTTGGCCAATTGCGCCAAGATATCAAAGTTGTAGGGCCTCTCCAGCCAATGAGGTGCCTCTCTTCGGAGCGGCTTGTCAAAGCGAGTCTCCTTCGGCCTAGGCTTGTCGGACGTCGAAGGCTGAGAAGGTCCAGGAGCATCAGCAGCTGTCGGCTGATGATCTTCAGTCGAGTTACCCTGTGGAGGTTGAGTTTGTGCACCGGATCGGGTAACCACGGCCGTAGCTTCTTCGATATTTGCCAAGATTGTACGGCAGGACTTGACTTCCCCACCCCTTTTCTTGCTAATATAGGGTGATGCTGGCTGGGTTACTTCAGATACTAAGTCCTGGTGGACCCATATGACCTACCCTCGTGATGTGGTGAGAGGTACCAACCCAGCAGCCTGGTCTCGGGGGTAGAAGATTAGCGACCTCCATCTTTGCCCTGGAGACGGGTACTACTCCATCTTGAGTCTTTGTCGGAGGGAAGCTGTCGAACTGTACTGACACCATATTGGTTGCCACGGTCACCTCTTCAAAATCAATGGCCAGGGCCTTAGAATCGATGAGATGTTGGATGTATCGCTTCAGTTAGTAGCAGTCTTGTGTAGCATGGTAGACATAGCGATGGTAGTGGCAATACTTGGGGCTTTCCATCTCTGCAGGCCGAGGCTCACGTCTCAGCGGAGGGAGCTGAATCCTGTCTCCTTGTATGAGCATGTAAAGGATGGGCTTGACATAGCTGTCTTCGAAGGAGTAAGTCATCTGCGGCCACTGCTTCTCTGCCGCCTTTGGTTCAGGCTTTTGGGCTGTGTCAGCCACCATAGCATGTTTGCCCTTGTTGTCTCGATTGTTGGAGGGGTTACCACCATTGTTGCTGTTGGCATTAGGGCGTTTGCCCTTGTCCTCTCCTTCCGAGATGTGCAACCCCAGTTGGCGAGCTTTCTTCAATTTGTCTTCTGTGCTAGTGGCACTGATGATGAAAGTCTTCCAGTCTTTGAATTGACTCTCGCCCATCCAGAGGCTGATTGTGGGAAGCAGCCTCTTTTGGCAGATTTCAATTAAGAAAGAATCTAGATTGCCAGAGGGCAATTTTATTGCGGTTTAGCGAAACCACTTAATGTAGTTCCTCGTCAATTCCTTCTCACCTTGAACAACGTCCATGAGGGTGATATTGTCACATCTTGTCCTACCTCACAGAACCTTTCAAGGAACATATTTTTGAAGCCGACGAAGGAATGGATGTAGTTGTCTAGCAAGTTGCAGTACCAGTCGAAGGCGACCCCTTCCAATGCTCCAATGAACAACCGCGTAAGGATGGCGTCTTCATGAGGTAGATGGTCGATTATGACTTCGAAGTAGGTGATGTACCTGCTTGCAGATGTCTTCCCATCATACGGATTGATGTTGAATGGTTTATATCTTGGTGGGAAGGGAACATCTCTCCACACCAGGATACGGTTGTCGTATCCTGAGGTCTTGGCAGGTTTCTCAGGCGTAGAACATGGCCCGGAGCTCCTGGACCTCTCGTCTTGCCTTCCTAGCCTCGTCTGCAGCGGTGGGAACCGATATTGTAGGAAGATTGTCACCCGGGGTTGAGTTCGAGTTCGCATTTGCCACGGAACCCAAGCTTGTCTTGCCAGGCATCCTTTCTTGTAGAGTTGGTAGGGCCACTTTGATATCGTCGATGAATTTGACCAAGGTATGAAGTATTGTCTCCGGAGTGTCGATGCGTTGGCGATCACTGGGACCATCTTGGTCATTCCCAATCATCAATACTGTTCTCACACGGGAAACAGTGGAAGGAACTATGGAGGATGTGCTCTTCGAATCATACCCACGCAGAGAGAAGTCGTCGGGGTACGTAGGAATGTTCTCCTCCGGTTCGGACTTGAAGGAAGTATTACCCCCTGCATAGGAGGCTGCCTCGTCTTGGGACCCATGGACGTCCTCAGGGACATCCGGATTCACTGTATCTGTGGAGGGAATTAGTTCTCCGGGTGCATCTTCTTGGAATACCATATTATTGTGGACATTCGGAGGGGTGCTACCCCAGCTTTGGCTACCCTCAGAGATATAGATGACGGATCTCCAAGAGTTGAAGATTTCGTCTTAGAGCGGGTGCCTTGGTAAACTCCTCCTGTAACGGTCGTGGACAACCGTTTAGAAGAAAGTTTCTTGGTTGAGATTTTTGGGCTGGAGACATTTGTTTTCTTTCCTTTCCCGCCGCCAGAGATCTTCTGAGCAGAATTGCAGAAGGCGAACGGAAGCGTCTCTCCTTTAGCTTGGTTGTGGGACAGGTCCTGGATGTTACAGTCATCGAAATACGGACTGTCGGTCCTCTTGTATGGCCGCCTTGCTGCAACAGCAGTTGATAATGACTTGAGTGCAGTGACGTCCATGAAAGGACTCTCTGCACACCAAGCTTTCGTCTCTTTCCTTGCGCTTGTGAAGAATCACGTTGCGCAAGTCACTCGTTTTGTGGGCCCGGGAGTCCTGAGCACGTGAGTGTGTTGGCATCCTGCCTGCTCCCTAATGTGGGGGTAGTACGAGTACTTGCCCCTAATCATTGTTGGGAGATTTTTGATAACTATCCCGTTTGTTAGCCGCCGAGGGCTGGACACGGATAGTTTTATACAACTTTCCATCAGGGGCCCGCGTAATAGTCAGCAGAACGCCCTGATAGTCAGAAGTTGGGACAGCTGACTGAGCTCGACGAGCCCGCCCTGTCCTAGACTTCTTCGTTCTAGTACCCGAGAGTGCATAGTAGGAAGAGTCCAAGTGGTGCTTCACAGAGTTTGGCACAACCTCCTGAGAGCCTCTAAGGTCAGGACCGCATAAAAGGCGGTCAAAGACTGACCGTGAGTCGCATGGAGCAGATGGTATGCGGCGCTGGTATTGGTGGCCGTGCAGGTTGTCTGCATGCGGCTGGCATTTGTGGCCGCATGAACCTTCTGTATGCGGCTAGCAGTCATGGCCGCATGAGCCTCCTTCACGCGGCTGGAAGTTTTGGCCGCATAAGCCTTCTGCATGCGGCTGGCTTCTGTGGCCGCATGAGTCTTCATACGGCTGGCTTCTGCGACCGTATGAGTTTTTATGCGGTTGGCGCCCTTATGCGGCTTCTTCTTGGACCACATAGAGTTCCTCTTTGCCCCTGTAAGTCCAGCATCATAGTATTTTCCTCTGCCGGACTTGGGGACAGCAAAGTCCTCTATGGTCTGAAGTGGGACCGCACGAAAGTCTTCTCCGTCGTTTTGGATAGCAGGGAGCATTTCCTCCAGAGCTTGAGGAGGAGCAAATGATTTGGGCCTCCACTCCCTGCGAGCCTTCTTCGTTCGGGCTCGCTTCTGGACCGGACCAGCGCTCCCGTCGCAGAGTATTTCTTCAAACGCCTGCTGGTCGAAGTGGACGACCAGCATCTGTTGAGTGGAGCCAAGTTTGGGTGCGTCCGATTGCGTCACCAACTCATCAGCCGTGGAGAAGTTAGTTCCCAGCAGAGTCGCTATCGTGTTTGCCATTGATTGTAAAAGAACAGAACAGTTTTATGGGAGGACTGGACTTTTACTTCACAACGCAAACTCGCTCGTACAAAGAAAGCCTAGGGATGAAAACCTAGGTACAGCAATCTAAGTACAATTATTTAGTTTTTCTGGGGGTGACGGTTGTAGCTGTCCTTCCTAGAAATTTGAAATTTTCTATTATTAATTATTTTATTAGAATGGTGATTTTAGATTTTATAGATAATTATTTAGTTAATTATAACGGTAGGTGGTTTTAGCCATTGTTAAGAATTGGAGCACAAGACGACTAGGAATCATGGCTCGGATAGCGCAGTAGCGTGCCTTGACTAGCGTTTAGCCATGGTAGGGAAAGGCCGAGTCATATGATTGTTATAACTAGGAAAACCAGGCCAAGTTGCGACTTAACCCTTACCGAAGTTTTTATTATTATCTAGTTATATTATGGAGTTTTAGGGAACCCGGTTGTACCGAACTAGTCCAGACTGGACCCGAATTGAGCCTGAGCCCATGTAGTCATGCGACACGTCTAATGACAATTGTGCTGATGGAATTTGATATGATTGTGTTGTATTCCGTATTAGTGATCTAATAATATTCTCTAAGTACTCTTAGTTTAATATTATAAATATTTTTAGTGATATTCGGTGACGTTTGTGTAAATAGGCCCTTGTACATTTTGGGATTATTAGGCGGTGCATGATGGAATGTACACCATTATTGGTTTGTTGAAATTCATTATTATTACTATTATTATTATTATTATTATTATATTATTATTATTATTATTATTATTATTAATATCATTTTATTTTATTGAGGATATTATTAATTATTGGTTATATTATTTCTGACAGATAAATATTATATATATATATTCATATTTACATGAATGTGACCTACGCTAGAAAGATAATATTGAAGTCTTTGGAGATTACTATATAAGTCTATTTATATATAGGAATATATAAATATAAGGATATTGGTATTTTATTGATTTAAAGTATTTTAGACTTTGTGAGTTTAAGGATATATATATATAATATATATATATATATATATATATATATATATATATATATATTATATATATATATATTATATATATATATTAAAAAAATAATATATATATATATATATATTTTTTTTAATATATATATATATATATATATATATATATATATATATATATATATATATATTGGTTGTAATTATATTTTATTTATTTTTATATATATGTACGTGCATGTGTATGTAAGTATAAATATTGTATATGTGCATTTATATATATATATATTTATATTATATATATACGTATAAAGCGTATATAGTATACGTGAAAATGTGTATGTACATATGTATAAATATATATAAATAAGTTATGTGTGCTTTGTTTGTTGACAGACAACAATCGAGCATAAGCCAAAGCCATTTGGCCTACATTAATACTAAACAAGTGATTGCTGTCATGAGTAGATACAACCTTAAGCTATGGTATTTTGATTACCATAGCAATAACTAATGACTATGGGCTAGGAAGTGTAGCTACTTTACCTTGACGATCTTGATCATGTTATATCCCAGAATGATGTCTGTAATGGTTTCCTCTGTTCATACTATATGTGAAGGGGAAAGGAACATAAAATTTACAAAGAATAAGCAATAGCAGCAAGGAGCCAACCCGGCCTGCTGGTAGCAGCGGGTACACACAAAACTAAAATATTACAAGTAGTAGTACCCATATCAGAGCACCCCAAACCAGACCCTGCTTGCTCTGATTTCCAGAGCCAAACGAGAGAGATCAGCCCATAACCGAGCTTCCAACTTACCCGCTCGATAAACTTCGCTCGGCGAAGTATATATATATTGTCGAGAGAAAAGCAGAGTATCGAGAGTCTCCAAACCCTAACCAAAATCTCGCACCACCACACCCCGAGGTTGGGCGACCATCCCTGGCCGCGCGCGCGCGCCGAGGGCCACCGCGGCCGGCCAGGTCGCCGCCGACCGTCGCGCGCGGCGCGTGGAGATCGAAACCGAGCAGCAGCAGCAGTTGCATCATGAGGCGACTTCGCGGTACGTTTTCTCCCCCGTCGCTTCATCATTTTACGAGCTACGAAATCCTACATAGAGCCAATATAACCCTCTCGAGATCCCCACAATTGGATCGAGATATAGCCCGACGACCAGTCCATGGGATCGACACAAAGTCGTTGAAAAAACCCACAAAAACAGGGTATTGAAACAGTCGAAACACTCATGTTTCGAGATGGTTTCTGATCAACCAGTTAGGAATTTTAGAAAACTATTTGAAGAGACTTTTAGACAACATGTAGGGCTTCGAATTCTTTCTTGCATAATTTGAAATCATCGACTGAGCGTCGAGAAATCGAATTCCAAAGTTTCCCAAAAATTTGTTTTCAAAACGTTGAAATTGTCCCACACGACGTGCGTCACGCCAATCGGGATGACGTGGTCGCGCACCGAAGGCATCGAAAGCTGCGTAACGGCTTCGTGTTCGTGTGGGCTTTGACGAAATTCAAATTGGTCGCGTTGTGCGTGACAAATTTGATACGTATCCGTCGAATTTCACCGTATCGTGCACGTTGTAAATTCTCCAATTACTTTGTACACGCTCGTCAGATCGAGACGAAACTTGCGCCATCGGGACCGTATCATTTTTCTGGTCCTGTATGCCAAGTTTGGTCCAATTCTGAGACCGTTGATAAAATCACCGTTTTGCGGGCCCCACGGTCCTACTCAACGGGCGATTTTGTGCACGGTCCGCCGAAATCCAACTCTGGACATACGGTTGGGTTTGTATCGGAAAACTGGATCCGTAGACATATAGTTTGACGACTTTAGAGACCGTTGACCCCGGCACGCTTTTCGGTGCAAAGCGGGTCCAACGGCAGACATCATTTTTGCCCGAAATTATCGTTTTGCCCCTGTGTCCAGAATTGGACGTAAGGACAGGCAATCCTAGCTAATTTGACTATTCTAAAAACATTGGTAATGTTTATTTCAGCTTTTGGGGACTGTTGTACGAGTTTTGACTATTGTGGCACATTGAGTAGTTCAGATTGTCGGTTTCACCAGCAGAGGACCACAGGCGAGTACAGTTTATTGTCTGCATTTCGATATTGATCTTTACTATATTTCATTGATTATTCATTGGTTATGTGATTTTTATACTCTATTATAAATTGTTGAGTCGGGAATGAGAAGTACCAAGGATGTGTGATCAGACCGTAGACATTGTAGATATCGTAGACATTGTAGATATCGTAGACATTGTAGATATCGTAGACATTGTAGATATCGTAGACATTGTAGATATTGTAGACATTGTAGATATTGTAGACATTGTAGATATCGTAGACATTGTAGATATCGTAGACATTGTTTATTTTTATGCAGTAGATCTCGTAGACACTGTTTATTTTATGCAGTAGACATCGTAGACAGTGCTTATTTTCTGCAGTAGACATCGTAGACATTGTTTATTTCTTGCAAGTAGATATCGTAGACCGTGCGGTGTAGCACCCCAGACCGATCACATATCAAAGGTACTTCTAACGGTGGAAAAGTATACTGGTATATTATTTATTACTATTGATTTTCTTACGACTTTACTGTTATTTTCAAAACTCATGATTGATGCCTAACCTTTGTCTTATAGTCATTTTCTTTATTTGAAATTGTATTCAGTGAATTGTGCTCGTTCCATTCCTGACTGGAAACCAACATTTTCAGGTTAGCCGTGGATTCACTTAGCTTGGGGAGTGACGGGAATACTTGCAGACAAAGGCCTAGAGACTAGCTAGATAGTTGAGTTGTAGTCATTCATTTTTGTACAAGTTTATATTTTTTTCTACAAATGTAAAACTTGTGATCATTGTAAATTAAATTAATTTTGTGAATGAGCATTATTTATGATTTTGGATCTTCATGGCCGTGACAGCGTACTACCGCCGACACTGCGGCGTAGGCTGGCTTGGACACGTCTCGTATCCGTTTAAAAAAAAAGGGTACGGGTCGTGACAAGTTTTTGTGGTGGCCCATGCAGGTCTGTCTTCGCAAAACATGCGAACTCGTGATAGTACTTAAGTCAGGCGTACTATTACGAGCCTGCGACAAGGAAATACTCATTCACGAATTAGGATTAATTTAATTTACGAGAATGACTAAGACTAGGAGTCCCTTATACAAAGTTACCGATGGGTAGTCTAGGTCATGCAATGTAGATAGGGAGTTATAAATTTTGATAGTTTATCAGATCCCCATAGGTACATTATTATCCCTTGATATGACGATGTAATCTAATTTGGATAGATTATTCCCTTGGTAAGGCGAGGCTTCGTAAAATTAATGATCTAGCCTTGATAGATTATTTAATTCATTCTCTTGCCTCTTAGATATCATCCTCATATCTTAGTTGAACTACCTATTTAGTTTCTATTTGCCCTAGGAATTAATATTTTGTATAAATTCTGATTATTGTTATTCCATAGGGACCTCAAGTTAGTTTCGATTCAAGTTTTTCCTCAAAGGCTTGAATACACATGGAATAGTTAGAATGTTTGTATTCCTTTTGTCCTCAGTTATTTCTCCCTGTTCAATCCTTTATTTTAAGGGTTGTGAGTGATAGGACAAATGCTTACGCTCTAGTTCATGGTCAACTTGTTCGATTTTCTAGAAGCTCATGAATATTTTCAGATATAGTTAAAGGAATGCTAGTTAACTCATAATGGCAGGACAGCAGCGCACTGTCGCCATTTATTTGAATTATAGAGACTATGGACTCCCTGCAGCCAGCAGCGCACTGGCGAGACAAAACCCCTAGAGTTGAAATTTGTTATATAGACTATAGAATGTTACTAGAAACTATGGCTAGTGGTCCTCTTTTTCATAGTTACCCTTGAGTCTATATTGGTTAGAGTTAAGAAGTATTCGATTTTGTATCACATATGAATCACGAAACCAAGGGTTTACCACAGCCGAAATATGCGGGCGAGGCATAACTCTCGGTGGAATGATTTCAGACGTGATTACAGGTTTAGGATTCTATGAAGGATAGGACAAAGCCATGTATGTTACGTAAGACCCGAAGCCAATGTCAGTGGAAGTCTGTAGTTGGATAACACGCCTCCCGATCTAGCATTCCGTGGTCCTTTGACCTATTGATAAGGAAATTGATTGACGCTAATAGGTTACCTAGAATATAGAATTTAAGGGGTTCATAACCCACTAGTCGACCAAGGCTTTATGGATAAGAAGATAGTAAGATGGCCGTATAAGCAAGAACACCAGGTAAGGATTTGATTTTCCCAAAACTCAAATTATTTATTTCCTCCTTTCAAAAATCTCGCGTACTTATATTTTGACTATCTTGACCAACGCTGCTATTACAGCCTAGTTTTTGCAAGCTTATTCTTTTATCAAACTTGAATCAAGACATATGTTTAGTGGGGACGCCTGCTAACTTATTGTCTAATCAGAATCAGTGTATTATGGTCTGATCAACCATGATGCATTTGGTTCGCTCTTTCGTTTAATTACACTACGTGGATGGAGATATATAAGTATCTAGGATCTCATTTGCGACTGCTTTGACAATTCCTCTTGAATTATACGTCCGCCCTTGAATCACGTGATTGTATTCAGTGACACCTTCTTGAACTCTTTATTGTTTTTGTCTTTCACTGATTTGGAAAGACAAAAGCTCGCATTGATAGATAGATACAGAGTATCCCCGCGGCTATGATAGTAGTATACGCAAGTGTAGCTACCATCGGCCAGCCCTGTGACTAGAACCTTGCTTAGAGTTACTCGTCCTCTCTGTGACCCTAAACTTGCTATCTTGATCCTTCTAGCCATTGGAGTCCAAGAATGATTAAGATCCTTCCCCTTGACTAAATGCCAGCCTAGGAGACTGCCTATTTTCAAGAAACCTATTATTGTGAACCACTAATCATCTGTTTGGAAGCTTGCTTCAACTAGAACCCTTGCGACCGTAGTCTGGCAGGTTGACCCAATAGAAATTCACGACTCAGTTGATAGAAATCTTTTCATATGATGTACCTTATAGTTGGTTACCCCGGCGACAACTCATGTATACTGTGGACGAGTAGGTCATTCTATTTTATTGACCATGTGTCATTATACACACTCATTCTCCATTTATTGAGGAACGATCCTTGACCCATATTTCGTACATCGTACCTTATTCTTTATTACCGAGAGTCGAGGTACAATACCCGGACCTTAGAATTCTCCTAACCTCATGCCTTATTTTTAAGGTGGGTAGACTGTAAACTTCCTAAAGTTTAGAATAAACAAGGACTACCTAGTGATTTAAATAATTTCCATTAGAATGACAATTAGTGTCCCATGGACTCCCACTTTCCATTTAGACTATTTTGTGTCCCCGGCCGTGTCATTAATATTCGGAGCACGAGACCAGCTGTTACCCTCCAACAAACTTCAGATGCTAGATCTATACGAGTCCACCTTCATCTAGGTATATCATGTCCCACTCAAACACGCCCCCTGGTACTCTATTTTTAGGGTACGACTTTCAGGACGGAAGGACTAGCTATAACCCTTACCATAATAGCAGTATGTTCCCCGACTTCCATTAGAGTCTCAACCTTGACTCAATTCATTCGACCCAATATATGGTTGTGATTTACTTGAAGCCCACTACGCACATGTCACTAGTGTGTCACTCAATTGTGGCTTTTGTGTTTAAACACAAAAGCCACGAAAGACGCATTTTTGGGCTTTAGGGACCAAGTTAACCAACTTGACGGGCAACTAGCTCAACCCTTGGATAGAAACCTATTCTAGGTTACCCTAAACTAGTAGACATAGTTTTATCTTGAGATCTTGTTCAGTCCATATAGATTGAAACCCAATGTTCATCCGATCAACGACTGATGCCCAAATAGAGAACCCATTAAGACCACAACTTTGATTTCTCAAACTCCCTTCCATTTTGGAACCTTGTTTAGAATTTCGAGATTGGAAATTTTGTATTCCAGATTGCAAGCTCTCCTAAAGAACGAGTGATCCTTAGATTTAGTCAATAAACTAGACTAGAGTAGCACAATCTAGTGAATAAGACTATAGGTTCATGAACACTCTTTCTATCGGTATCCTTGGATACTTTCTACCGCTCTTGAAATTTTATATTTACTCTTGATTATTTTCTTATCTTCAGGACCCTCCTATTCCAGAGCGACGATTGGTCATATTTCCTTAGCCACTTGTGTAAATTTGTTGATGTTAATTTTGGATAGCTTGATAGATAGGAGAGTGTTGTAGAAGACTTATGCTATAGATATCTGTCAGTAGTTATTTTTTTTTATAATTAGCTGGAGGGTTTAAAATGTTATGACGTCGGGTGTTTGAAGTGGGTAGTGTGACCAAAGGTGGGTAGAAGTCCTCAAGGAATGGTAGCTACAAATGGTTAGAAGGAGGATATAAATTATTTTGAGGAATTAAAATTTAAGGAGATTAAGGTTAAGGTAGACTTTTCTTTTGAATTTTAAGGAATAATTATGAGCTAAAATTTCGAGGACGAAATTATTTTTAAGGTGGGTAGATTTTGTAGCTGTCCTTCCTAGAAATTTGAAATATTTTCTATTATTAATTATTTTATTAGAATGGTGATTTTAGATTTTATAGATAATTATTTAGTTAATTATAACGGTAGGTGGTTTTAGCCATTGTTAAGAATTGGAGCACAAGACGACTAGGAATCATGGCTCGGATAGCGCAGTAGCGTACCTTGACTAGCGTTTAGCCATGGTAGGGGAAGGCCGAGTCATATGATTGTTATAACTAGGAAAACCAGGCCAAGTTGTGACTTAACCCTTACCGAAGTTTTTATTTATTATCTAGTTATATTATGGAGTTTTAGGGAACCCGGTTGTACCGAACTAGTCCAGAATGGACCCGAATTGAGCCTGAGCCCATGTAGTCATGCGACACGTCCAATGACAATTGTGCTGATGGAATTTGATATGATTGTGTTGTATTCCGTATTAGTGATCTAATAATATTCTCTAAGTACTCTTAGTTTAATATTATAAATATTTTTATTAGTGATATTCGGTGACGTTTGTGTAAAATAGGCCCTTGTACATTTTGGGATTATTAGGCGGTGCATGATGGAATGTACACCATTATTGGTTTGTTGAAATTCATTATTATTACTATTATTATTATTATTATTATTATTATTATTATTATTATTATTATTATTATTAATAATATCATTTTATTTTATTGAGGATATTATTATATAATTATTGGTTATATTATTTCTGACAGATAAATATTATAATATATATATATATTCATATTTACATGAATGTGACCTACGCTAGAAAGATAATATTGAAGTCTTTGGAGATTACTATATAAGTCTATTTATATATAGGAATATATAAAATATAAGGATATTGGTATTTTATTGATTTAAAGTATTTTAGACTTTGTGAGTTTAAGGATATATATATATATATATATATATATTGGTTTGTAATTATATTTATATTTATATTTATATTTTATTAATATATATGTACGTGCATGTGTATGTAAGTATAAATATTGTATATGTGCATTTATATATATATACATTATATATTATATATATACGTATAACAGCGTATATAGTTATACGTGAAATGTGTATGTACATATGTATAAATATATATAATAAATAAGTTATGTGTGCTTTGTTTGTTGACAGACAACAATCGAGCATAAGCCAAAGCCATTTGGCCTACATTAATACTAAACAAGTGATTGCTGTCATGAGCAGATACAACCTTAAGCTATGGTATTTTGATTACCATAGCAATAACTAATGACTATGGGCTAGGAAGTGTAGCTACTTTACCTTGACGATCTTGATCATGTTATATCCCAGAATGATGTCTGTAATGGTTTCCTCTGTTCATACTATATGTGAAGGGGAAAGGAACATAAAATTTACAAAGAATAAGCAATAGCAGCAAGGAGCCAACCCGGCCTGCTGGTAGCAGCGGGTACACACAAAACTAAAACATTACAAGTAGTAGTACCCATATCAGAGCACCCCAAACCAGACCCTGCTTGCTCTGATTTCCAGAGCCAAACGAGAGAGATCAGCCCATAACCGAGCTTCCAACTTACCCGCTCGATAAACTTCGCTCGGCGAAGTATATATATATTGTCGAGAGAAAAGCAGAGTATCGAGAGTCTCCAAACCCTAACCAAAATCTCGCGCCACCACACCCCGAGGTTGGGCGACCATCCCTGGCCGCGCGCGGGCACCGAGGGCCACCGCCGGCCGGCCAGGTCGTCGCCGACCGTCGCGCGCTGCGCGTGGAGATCGAAACCGAGCAGCAGCAGTTGCATCATGAGGCGACTTCGCGGTACATTTTCTTCCCCGTCGCTTTATCGTTTTATGAGCTACGAAATCCTACATAGAGCCAATATAACCCTCTCGAGATCCCCACAATTGGATCGAGATATAGCCCGACGACCAGTCCATGGGATCGACACAAAGTCGTCGAAAAACCCACCGAAAATAGGGTATTGAAACAGTCGAAACACTCATGTTTCGAGATGGTTTCTGATCAACCAGTTAGGAATTTTAGAAAACTATTTGAAGAGACTTTTAGACAACATGTAGGGCTTCGAATTCCTTCTTGCATAATTTGAAATCATCGACTGAGCGTCGAGAAATCGAATTCCAAAGTTTCCTAAAAATCTGTTTTCAAAACGTTGAAATTGTCCCACACGACGTGCGTCACGCCAATCGGGACGACGTGGTCGCGCACCGAAGGCATCGAAAGCTGTGTAACGGCTTCGTGGTCGTGTGGGCTTTGACGGAATTCAAATTGGTCGCGTGTGCGTGACGAATTTGATGCGTATCCGTCGAATTTTACCATATCGTGCACGTTGTAAATTCTCTAATTACTTTGTACACGCTCGTCAGATCGAGACAAAACTTACGCCATCAGGACCGTATCATTTTTCTGGTCCTGTATGCCAAGTTTGGTCCAATTCTGAGACCGTTGATAAAATCACCGTTTTGTGGGCCCCACGGTCCCACTCAACGGGCGATTTTGTGCACGGTCCGCCGAAATCCAACTCTGGACATACGGTTGGATTTGTATCGGAAAACTGGATCCGTAGACATGTAGTTTGACGACTTTAGAGATCGTTGACCCCGGCACGCTTTTCAGTACAAAGCGGGTCCAACGGCGGACATCATTTTTGCCCGAAATTACCGTTTTGCCCCTGTGTCCAGAATTGGACGTAAGAACAGGCAATCCTAGCTAATTTGACTATTCTGAAAACATTGGTAATGTTTATTTTAGCTTTCGGGGACTGTTGTACGGGTTTTGACTATTGTGGCACATTGAGTAGTTCAGATTGTCGGTTTCACCAGCAGAGGACCACAGGCGAGTACAGTTTATTGTCTGCATTTCGATATTAATCTTTACTATATTTCATTGATTATTCATTGGTTATGTGATTTTTATACTCTATTATAAATTGTTGAGTCGGGAATGAGAAGTACCAAGGATGTGTGATCAGACCGTAGACATTGTAGATATCGTAGACATTGTAGATATCGTAGACATTGTAGATATCGTAGACATTGTAGATATCGTAGACATTGTAGATATTGTAGACATTGTAGATATTGTAGACATTGTAGATATCATAGACATTGTAGATATCGTAGACATTGTTTATTTTTATGCAGTAGATCTCGTAGACACTGTTTATTTTATGCAGTAGACATCGTAGACAGTGCTTATTTTCTGTAGTAGACATCGTAGACATTGTTTATTTCTTGCAAGTAGATATCGTAGACCGTGCGGTGTAGCACCCCAGACCGATCACATGTCAAAGGTACTTCTAACGGTGGAAAAGTATATTGGTCTATTATTTATTACTATTGATTTTCTTACGACTTTACTGTTATTTTCAAAACTCATGATTGATGCCTAACCTTTGTCTTATAGTCATTTTCTTTATTTGAAATTGCATTCAGTGAATTGTGCTCGTTCCATTCCTGATTGGAAACCAACATTTTCAGGTTAGCCGTGGATTCACTTAGCTTGGGGGAAGTGACGGGAATACTTACAGACAAAGGCCTAGAGACTAGCTAGATAGTTGAGTTGTAGTCATTCATTTTTGTACAAGTTTATATTTTTTCTACAAATGTAAAACTTGTGATCATTGTAAATTAAATTAATTTTGTGAATGAGCATTATTTGTGATTTTGGATCTTCATGGCCGTGACAGCGTACTACCGTCGACACTGCGGCGTAGGCTAGCTTGGACACGTCTCGTATCCGTTTAAAAAAAAAAGGGTACGGGTCGTGACAACGGTAGAGGCTCGGGAGAGTGCTATCAACTCTGCCTTACTCCTTGGACGATCGGACGTAGCCTTGGCTCCGATGAAGAAATGCTCTCGGGATGTGTGGGGAGATTCTTTCGTGCACTGCCGCTCTCTCTGTGCGTCTCTGTGTCTCTGCTGTTTTCTGTCCAGGGTACTTGTCAGGGAATGGCACCTTGCTATTTATAGGGCTTTTTGATAAGTAGGGTGTGCAGCAATTGCTCCTTTAAACGTGGGTGGTGAGGTATTTGGTTAAGATTTGTCTTGATCCTGTTTGTTGAAAATCAATCCGGGCTGTTAATATTGATTATAACAAATCTGGGCAGTTAATGTTGATTGCACCAAATCTGCTTGGGCAGTTAATGTTGATTGCAACAAATCTGGGTTGTGATGATTTTTTGATATCAGCAAATCCGAATGAATAAATCTTGGTCAATCTCCTGCCACATGTCCCAACTGCCTGTTATGGTGATTGCCATAAATCTGAATTGTTGGGATTTGATCAACTCTTGCCACGTGTCCCAACTGTTGCGAGCCGTATGGAGGACTGTCATAGTTGAGCTGCATGAGTGTGGCCTTTAAAATCTGAGCCACATGAGGGTGTCCCCCATGATCCGAGCCGCATAGTAGCAGCAGCCGCATGGGGGTGGCCTCCAACTGAACCGCATAAGGGTGGCCACGTGTCAGAGCCGTATGGGTGTGGCCTCCCAAACTCTGAGCCACATGATGGTGGCCCCCATGATTCGAGCCGTATGGGAGTAGCAGCCGTATGGGGGTGGCCTCCAACTGAACCTCATAAGGGTGGCCACATGTCAGAGCCGCATGGGTGTGGCCTCCCAAAATCTGAGCCGCATGATGGTGGTCCCTATGATCCGAGCCGCATGGGAGTAGCAGCCGCATGGGTGAGGCCTCCAAAATCTGAGCCGCATGAGGGTGGCCCCCATGATCCGAGCCACATGGGAGTAGCAACCGCATGGGAGTGGCCTCCAACAGAACCGCATAAGGGTGGCCACGTGTCAGAGCCGCATGGAAGACCTTGAAGTGATCCGCATGAAGAGCTTTGGAATTTGGTAGATCGTGCCAGCTATAAAGATTTTCCTAGTCTCTTTAGGAGCACGTCATTATGTCAGAGTCATCATTTTACCATTATGTCAGAGCTGTCAAGCCTTTATGTCAGAGTTGCCGTCAGAGCATTTAATGAGCCAGCTACTCTGGCCAGCTGTAGAAGCCTACTTTTGAACCGCATAGGGCCGCATGGCTTTTTTTGAGCCGCATGGAGATGTTGGGGACTTTTGAGCCGCATGAAGCTCTAGGAGACTTTTGAGTCGCATGAAGCTCTAAAAGACTTTTGAGCCACATGGACTTTCCTGTTCTTTTCCATGCTTCTACAAATACATGGCAGAATATCAAGACTAGAAGTAAAATAGCACAAAGTTTACTGAATATCATGTCATGGTGTGAGAAATACGATAAAACTAGAATGTAAGACAGTACTGATAAATCTGATGTATAATGTAAATATAAACGGTGCCATGAGATATTAGAGCGTTATGTGATCTGTGTGGGTCCAGATCGGGCTGTTTTGACCGGTTATACACAAGAACAAGCACAAGTAAACCTGGAGATCAGGCCGGCCAGAATGGAAAGCTATTATTCCGGTAGTATCAGGTCAAGCTATACCCTACGTGTGGCGAGGGTGAAGCTATGTACAAGTAGTTACATGAGGGGTATTGATCACATAACCTCTAATAACTCTCCATTCCTCCGAATAGTATAATGGATCGAGCCATGACATATCATAACACAGGATTCAAAAGCAGGGGCCATGCCCACTCCAAAATTGGTGTCTATACAAGTACAAGAAACAAGATCGAATAATATACCAATATACCAGGTAAACCGGGAATAACATCTCATGACAAGATCCAACATATACTAGTCCGTGTATCCTCGTGTCGAGAATCAAGTAATACACTACAACTGAACAGATATAGTAAATATCAAAGAAATAAAAACTATCAGAGATTTTACTCGTCTGCCGTCCTGGGCTATCAATATGAATCGAGGCTCAAAGTGGAGTCACAGACCTATAGATGAGATATATATGTGTTAAATGGGGTTACAGTATTAAACATAGTTTTCTAGTATGTGATATGCAATCTAGGTCAAACTAGGTCAAGTGTTGACTCATGGTTGACATTTAGTCAACTGGTCAACTCTAGTCAACCCTAGTCCAATCTAGGTCAGATATTGACTCAAAGTTGACTTTTAGTCAAAATAGTCAACCCTAATAAACCATGGTCAAAATCTAAGTCTAGTCATCCTATATAAACCATTACCTACTTAGATACCCTAATCTAGTATCCATATACCCAATATTACCCTCATATTAGATATTTACCTACTATTTCAATATTCACCCTATTTATGGGTTACCTTACTTAAGTAGGAATTTCCTATTACCTACTATATAGGTGATACATTACCCTAGATTATTAGGTAAACCATTACCTAGATTATGGTAGGTAATTCATATCCTAGTTTACCTTAGATAATAGGTAAAACTTAATATACATATCTAGATATCCTTTATCAAGCAGGTAAACTTGGTTAAACCATTTTCCTACCTAGCTTAACCCCCACATCTCATCTACTCTTCAATATCTCAACAAAGTGCCATGGTTCAAAAGCCAAGCCCAAGGGGATATGTCCTGCTCCCACTGCTAATGCTACTACTATTGCTTACTGGGCTTGTGGCTGCTACTGCAAATGCTACTGCTGTTGCTAAGCAATACTGGGCAATGCTCTGCTTACTGCTGCTGCTGCTAGTGGTGCCTGGCCTGCTATAACTGCCAAGGCATGGCAAGGCCAAGCAAAGCTCTTGCCTACCCAATAGCAGCTGCTACTGCCATAAGGCTAAGTACATTGCTGCACTAGTCATGGCAATTTGCCACTGCCACTTGCAACAAGTTGCCAAAGCAACTGTAAAACCCCTAAATTTCTACTTTATTTTTTTAATTAAATTTGGTACTGATTAATTTTTGGGATTTTTTGACTTTCATCCCACTTATTAATATGAATTTGTAGTTACATCCCATTTTTTAATTTTATTTGACTTAAATCCCACTTTTGTCACGAAAAATGTTTTTTGTGACAAAACGAATACTTTTCGTGACAATATAAATACTTTTAGTGACAAAAAGTGGGATGTAAGTCTAAAAAAATTAAAAAGTGGGATGTAAGTAGAAATGCATATTAATAAGTGGGATGAAAGTCAAAAAAATCCCTTAATTTTTTTATTATTTTGTATTTCGCGTAGCCGTATTGTACGTCGCGCACGAAATTCTATTTTTCGTGATTACTCGACAAGTGCGAATATATGCGAGCGTACACATTTTGGAAAAACATTTTTTTTCAATTTTTATTGTTTCAAGAAAATATATATAATAATTATTTTTAGCTATCAAAATTCTAAATTTATATTCTTATTTTTTTGAAAAGCCTTTTTTAGACAGTTATATTAATAAATATATTCTAATAAAATGGTATGATAGAAAAGTGTATATTTGTAATATTATTGTGCATGCATATTTCGTGATTAATTATTAGTTTATTTTGACAAATAATAATGTAATTTTCGAAATTACTATTTATAGTATCTTTGGAAAATATATTTCGAAATTTTTGCGGGGATTTAAATCTTGATTTGAATCTAAGTATTTATTTAAATAGTTAAATAATTGAAATTTGATTTTAAACTAAGGGAATTAAATTAGATTTAATTGGATTTGGATTGGATTTGATTAGATTGATTTTAAATTATCTACTTTGGGTTTTAAATAAATTCTAATCATATCCAATTGGAAATTACCACATCCTATAAATAGGCAGGTACTCCTCCAATACCAATTATTCCACAAAATTTCTCAACCCAAAACTTGTGCATCGTGTATGTGTCTCTTCTCCTCCATTAATTATTTTCCATTTACATGTACAATTCTCTCACGTCCGACAATTCCGGACGTTCCTCTAGGCCGTGTGGGACATTCCCCGACACGACCCGAGTTCCAAATCTATAACCACCCCGACATCAAAATCCTAACCCTACCCTGCCTTGTCGACCACCACGCCTCCATTGCCGTAGCAACCGCGACAAGCCTACCCACATCCACTGCCACCGTCCTTCATCCCGCACCCAGATCATACGTACCCGGCTACCCTCCTTGGAATATCACCCACACCAACACCCCCATCACCACCATCGCCTCCGCTCACTAGGGCCAACAACTGCATCGCACGACTGCCTCCGCCACCAGCGGCCAGAGCCGGTAACCCCGTTTTGCCACCCACCTGAGACCGAACCCCGTCGTCACCACCACCGATGACCAAACCCACAAACCACCGCCACCACCTCTCCGTGGCCGGAACCCGACGCCACTACCAAAACAGAACCCAAAAATCCCGGCAAAAATTGAAAACCTTGCCTCGCCGGAGCTGCGCCGCCGCGGTCTCAGCTTGAGCGCTGCCTCCGCCGCTGGTCGCCGACTAAGCCCGACCGGAAACCCTCTTTCCTTTGCTCCTCACTTCTCTCCGATCGCAGCCCGTGGCACCGTTCCGCCGCGCCAGCACGAGTGCGCCGCCGCACTCGGCCTCGCCTCAGTGGCCGAACTTCTCCTCTTTCCTCCGCCGCAAGTTCGCCGGAGCAGTGCCTTTCTCCCTCACTCCGTCGAATCATCCGTCCGCCTGGCCGCGAGCTCCGCCTGGCGTGAACCCCTCTCCGCCGGTCTCGCGTCTGCTCCGTCTGAGCACCCCACCGCGTGTGCCGTCTCCAGCTCCGCCCGGCGACGACCCCTCCGCTCGTCCATCCCCCTCTCGTTCACTTCTCCGCTCTCTTTTCGTCACTCTCTCTCTCTCTCTCTTCCCTAAAAAAAATCTAACAGTGAGTAATTTTCCCCATTCCTCTCTCTATACGTAGGATTTAGGGATAATGGAGAAGTAGGTGTTATATTATTAATAGTATTATTATAATCATTATAGTAATTATATATGTATGCTGGTAGATATTTTAGGATTCATAATTATATTATTATTATCACTATTATTATTAATAGTTTAATTATTATTATTATTGTTATTATTATTATTATTTATTATGTTTTTGTTTAGTGTTACTTATTATTATTAGTTTATTGTTATTTATTTTTATTATTATTATTATTATGTTTAGTATTTTTAGAGAATATCTGTAATTTAAATATTTAAATATATTTTTTGAGATGTATTTTTGGACAACTGTCTATATGTAAGTACGTATACTTAACGACGACTATATATTAGTATTATACCTTAATTAATATTAGTATTATTGACAATATTCTAGTCGTTATATTTTTTTAATAAATATTATGGTTATTTGTAAATAAATTTATTAGTATTTTCATAGTATGTTCAATATATGGTACTAGGCTTGCCCTATAATATTTTAAAAAAAAAACTTGATTTCGAAGACTAGATATGTTGTTACAACATTAATACTTATTTTTGTACGCTAAAAAGTAACTGGACAAAAGTAGGTTACCCTAAATATGGGATTTCTATGATATTTGATAAAGTTGTAATAATATCGTATATTTATCAAAAAGTATCTTTACTATTAAAAATATAGCTTTCTACCAATTCTATTTTCGACGAACTTAGAGTTTTTAGCCAAAATGATTTCCTATTGACTTTAAGTATTTATTTCCTTCAATAATTTAGACTGAAACTAGTTTTCGAATATTATAATTAGTTTTTCTAAATTATATATATTATTTATCTAGATTTTCTTCGACTATCCTTTCGTCCATAACTACGCCCATTACTCCTAACCTCCTGCCAATCATGTCCTTCCTCCTATCCACCCTAACCAATTTGACCGTCCTGGACCCGATAGAACTGTCCGTGCTACCATCAGAGGTCACCTTGTGTAGTTGTTACACCGAAGTCGCAGTTCGTGCCACCTTGATCATCGCAGCACACCAGGCGTCCTACCAGGCAAGACACCTTGTCATTCGTTGTTTAATTATTTTAGCTCATATTTCATGTATTACTTATTTTCTTATTGCAAAATAAACTGTGATACATGGCATAACCTGTTAGAACTTAGTGTTCATTTTTATTCTGCTATGTATTATTTTTCTTATACATTAAACCTAGATTTAAGGGACCACCTTGTGTGTTGCATTCATTGGCATTGACACGTTGTATCACGAAGTTATGTGTCGCATGTAGAACACGGACATGCGTGACTGGCTGGCCACCGGTGCATATAAGCCGTGCGATAGGAATAACCGCTAATAGAAATTACATGCTAGTTTGACTTAGCGGTTATAGAAGTTTACTGTTGTGGATACAACATGGTAGGCATTGGTTGGGAAAAACAGTTCCTTATTGTACGGGTCATATATGCACTGTCCTGATTGTCGGTTATCTCCAGTGGGAGGTACGATCCTGATAGCCGGTTATCTCCAGTGGAAGGTACGGTCCTGATTGCCGATTATCTCCAGTGGAAGGTACGATCCTGATTGCCGGTTATCTCCAGTAGGAGGTACGGTCCTGATTGCTGGTTATCTTCAGTGGGAGATACAGTCCTGATTTTCCTGATCCGGCCCATGCGTCAAAGGTTTGTTCTTTATTGCATATTCACTATAGTATGGTTAGGTACCCTATTGTAGGCATTTTTTATTTATTTGAGCAATATTTATTCAGTTTATATGGCATGATATTATGTGTCTTGTTACGTCCCTCTGAGGACCTGGTAATCTCTCCAGGTGTGTGCTATTGTCTTTCGCAGGTGCTCTATCTCTAGCTGTGCTCATCGCTATTTTTTTGAGGATGATTGCATTTGGATTGTCTTCGCTTCGCTCGCCAAATTCATTTATTTTCTCATATATTTTTCCCTTTATTTATTGGTAGTGGATTTGTCTCCGCCTAACATATTATATCAAGACAATTTATTATCTTTATATGAGATCTTCTATTCATTTATCTTGTGTGGATGAGATTAGTTGTGGTTCTACTGTATTTTACAGCTTATGTATTTATACGAGGCTTCCATATATTGGAGTATACTTCGTATGAATATAGCTGGTATGTCTACGTTCCTAGTCCTACGTATTTTGGGACTGGGGCGTTACATGTTTTTGTGGTGGGCCATACAGGTCCAGATAAATTGTTTGGTTACTTTACCGTACCAAGCAAGCCTGCGTATAGGATTGGAAGTCTAGGATCTCATCCACATACTTGACCTCTTTCCTTGATTTTATCTACCGTTTAACTCATCAATTACATCTTGCTTACTTTCTTCCATCCATATTCTTATCTTTCCTTCGTGCTTGCTAGAGATTGACCCTACTAGTTAGTTGTACCAAAACACCATTAGTTTAATTCTTTAAGTTGGGTAGAATATCTTATGAACTAGCAACCCCTTTGACCTAGTGACCTATATTAGCAAGCTCATTTAGATCCTACAATCTAGAGGACCTAACCCGTCTAGCCAACCAAGGATTTGGTCAAGAAGACTATAGGACGACTGTATGACTTAGAATTATTCTATTTTTTTAAATCTTAATCTCTCGTTCCTATGTATTTACCATTTTGACTAATGATGCTAATGTATCCTAGTTTTTGCAAGCTTATTCATTATCAAGTTTGTTCATGACATATGCTATTGAGCGCTCACTAGCATACTGTCTAATCAGAACCGGTGCATAATGGTCTGATCAACCAAGTGCACTTTGGTTCGCTTTTATCTATCATTCTACGTAGATGGGGACATAGCTAAACTCGTCCTCTAGAATCCCATCCACGACTGCCTTGACAATACCTTTGAAATTATTCGATCGTCCTTGAATCACATATTCATATTCGATAACACCTCCTTCGAACTCTATATTGCTTTCGCATTCACCTATTTTAGAAGGACAAAGGCGTTATACTAGAACTTCCTCTAGCCTTCCTATCGGCTATGACCATTCTCACTCGATGTTACTATGTCTTTATCATAAACTCATCGACCTTTCCCTCGCCCCTATTTCTACAATCTTGACTTTCTAACCACTTGAATTTAAGAGTGATTACAATCGTCTCTTAATCATATCCTCAACCTAGACTACGATCATATAAACTTCTTTAAGGAACCCTTCTATCTACCGTTGTGCCTTCTCACCCCCCTAAGTATTCTTACTTTCGAGGACGAAATTTTTTTAAGTTGGGTAGGATGTAAAACCCCTAAATTTCTACTATATTTTTTATTAAATTTGGTACTGATTAATTTTTTATTATTTTGTATTTCGCGTAGCCGTATTGTACGTCGCGCACGAAATTCTATTTTCGTGAATGCTCGACGAGTGCGAATATGTGGGAGCGTACACATTTTGGAAAAACATTTTTTTCTATTTTTATTGTTTCAAGAAATATGTATAATAATTATTTTTGCTATCAAAATTCTAAATTTATATTCTTATTTTTTTTTAAAAGCCTTTTTTAGACAGTTATATTAATAAAATATATTCTAATAAAATGGTATGATAGAAAAGTGTATATTTGTAATATTATTGTGCATACATATTTGTAATTAATTATTAGTTTATTTTGACAAATAATAATGTAATTTTTGAAATTACTATTTAGTATCTTTGGAAAATATATTTCAAAATTTTTGTGGAGATTTAAATCTTGATTTGAATCTATGTATTTATTTAGATAGTTAAATAATTGAAATTTGATTTATTGATTTGATTTTAAACTAAGGGAATTAAATTAGATTTAATTGGATTTGGATTGGATTGGATTTGATTAGATTGATTTTAAATTATCTACTTTGGGTTTTAAATAAATCCTAATCCTATCCAATTGGGAATTACCACATTCTATAAATAGGCAGGTACTCCTCCAATTCCAATTATTCTACAAAATTTCTCAAGCCAAAACTTATGCATCGTGTCTGTGTCTCTTCTCCTCCATTAATTATTTTCCTTTTACATGTACAATTCTCTCACGTCCGACAATTTCGAACGTTCCTCTAGGCCGTGTGGGACATTCTCCGACACGACCCGAATTCCAAATCTACAACCACCCCGACATCAAAATCCTAACCCTACCCTGCCTTGTCAACCACCATGCCTCCATTGCTGCAGCAACCGCGACAGGCCTACCCACATCCACTGCCACCGTCCTCCATCCCGTACCCAGATCACACTTACCCGACTACCCTCCCTGGAATATCACCCACACCAACACCCCCATCACCACCATCGCCTCCGCTCACTAGGGCCAACAACCATCGCACGACTGCCTCCGCCACCAGCGGCCGGATCCGGTAACCCCGTTCCGCCACCCACCTGAGACGAACCCCGTCGTCACCACCACCGATGACCAAACCCACAACACCACCGCCACCACCTCGCCGTGGTCGAAACCTGACGCCACTACCAAAACAGAACCCAAAAATCCCAGCAAAAACGAAAACCTTACCTCGCCGGAGCTGCGCCGCCACGGTCTCAACCTGAGCGCTGCCTCCGCCGTTGGTCGCCGACTAAGCCCGACCGGAAACCCTCTTTCCTTTGCTCCTCACTCCTCTCCGATCGCAGCCCGCGGCACCGCTCCGCCGCGCCAGCACGAGCGCGTCGTCGCACTCGGCCTCGCCTCAGCGGCGGACTTCCCTCTTCCCTCCGCCGCAAGTTCGCCGTAGCAGTGCCTTTCTCCCTCCCTCCGTCGAATCCCCGTCCGCCTGGCCGCGAGCTCCGCCCGGCGTGAACCCCTCTCCGCCGAATCTCGCGCCTGCTCCGCCTGAGCGCCCCACGCAATCGCCTCCAGCTCCGTCCGGCGATGACCCCTCCGCTCGTCCATCCCCCTCTCGTTCACTTCTCCGTTATCTTTTCGTCACTCTCTCTCTCTCTCTCTTCCCTAAAAAAAATCTAACAGTGTGTAATTTTTCCCCATTAATCTCTCTATACGTAGGATTTAGGGATAATGGAGAAGAAGTGGGTGTTATATTATTAATAGTATTATTATAATTATTATAGTAATTATATATGTATACTGGTAGATATTATAGGATTCATAATTATATTATTATTATTACTATTATTATTAATATTTTAATTATTATTATTATTGTTATTGTTATTATTATTTTATTATTTATTATGTTTTATTAGTGTTACTTATTATTATTATTAGTTTATTATTATTTATTTTTATTATTATTATTTTACGTTTAGTATTTTTAGTGAATATCTGTAATTTAAATATTTAAATATATTTTTTGAGATATATTTTTGGACAACTGTCTATATGTAAGTACGTATACTTAACGACGATTGTATATTAGTATTATACCTTAATTAATATTAGTATTATTGATAATATTCTAGTCGTTATATTTTTTTAATAAATATTATGGTTATTTGTAAAAAATTTATTAGTATTTTCATAGTATGTTCATATATGGTACTAGGCTTGCCCTATATTATTTAAAAAAAACTTGATTTCGAAGACTAGATATGTTGTTACAACATTAATACTTATTTTTGTACGCTAAAAAGTATCTGGACAAAAGTAGGTTACCCTACTAATGGATTTCTATGATATTTGATAAAGTTATAATAATATCGTATATTTATCAAAAAGTATTTTTACTATTAAAAATATAGCTTTCTACCAATTCTATTTTCGACGAACTTAGAGTTTTTAGCCAAAATGATTTCCTATTGACTTTAAGTATTTTTTTCCTTCAATAATTTAGACTGAAACTAGTTTTCGAATATTATAATTAGTTTTTCTAAATTATATATATTATTTATCTAGATTTTCTTCGACTATCCTTTCGTCCGTAACTACGCCCATTACTCCTAACCTCCTGCCAATCCTGTCCTTCCACCTATCCACCCTATCCAATTTGACCGTCCTGGACCCAATAGAACTGTCCGTGCCACCATCAGAGGTCACCTTGTGTAGTTGTTATACCGAAGTCGCAGTTCGTGCCACCTTGATCATCGTAGCACACCAGGCGTCCTACCAGGCAAGACAACTTGCCATTCGCTGTTTAATTATTTTAGCTCATTTCATGTATTACTTATTTCTTATTGAAAATAAATTATGATACATGGCATAACCTATTAGAACTTACTGTTCATTTTTATTCTGCTATGTATTTTTTTCTTCACATTAAACCTAGATTTAAGGGACCACCTTGTGTGTTGCATTCATTGGCCTTGACACGTTGTATATCACGAAGTTGTGTATCGTATGTAAACACGAACATGGTGACTGGCTGGCCACCGGTGTGTATAAGCCATGCGATAGGAATAACCGCTAATAGAAATTGTATGCTAGTTTGACTTAGCGGTTATAGAAGTTTACTGTTGTGGATACAACATGGTAGGCATTGGTGGAAGAACAGTTCCTTATGTATGGGTCATATATGCACTGTCCTGATTGTCGGTTATCTCCAGTGGAGGTACGGTCCTGATAGCCGGTTATCTCCAGTGGGAGGTACGGTCCTGATTGCCGGTTATCTCCAGTGGAGGTACGGTCCTGATTGCCGGTTATCTTCATGGGATACGGTCCTGATTCCTGATTTTCCTGATCCGGCCCATGCGTCAAAGGTTTGTTTTATTGCATATTCACTATAGTATGGTTAGGTACCCTATTGTAGGCATTTTTATTATTTGAGCAATATTTATTCAGTTTATATGGCATGATATTATGTGTCTTGTTACGTCCCTCTGAGGACCTGGTTATCTATCCAGGTTGTG
Organism: Iris pallida; assembly: GCA_029216955.1. NCBI lineage: Eukaryota > Viridiplantae > Streptophyta > Magnoliopsida > Asparagales > Iridaceae > Iris > Iris pallida. Next base: position 14,923,790 of record JANAVB010010198.1, on the reverse strand, counting down.
CTATCGTCTTTTGCAGGTGCTCTAGCTCAGCCGTGCTCATCGCTATTCTTCGAAAATGATTGCATTTGGATCGTCTTCGCTTCGCTCGCCAAATTCATTTTTTTCTCATGTATTTTTCCCTTTATTTGTTGGTAGTAGTTTTGTCTCCGCCCAACATATTGTATCAAGACAATTTATTATCTTTATATGAGATTCTATTCATTTATCTTCTATGGATGAGATTAGTTGTGGTTCTACTGCATTTTATAGCTTATGTATTTATACGAGGCATCTATATATGGAGTATACTTCGTATGAATACAGCTGGCATGTCTACGTTCCTAGTCCTACGTATTTTGGGATTGGGCGTTACAGCAACGCAATGCAATGCCAAAGCTGCCATTTTGCAATTTTTGATACAACATAACCGTTAATAACTCTTAATCCTAACATGACTAACTCACATCTAATACTAACTCTCTAGGATCTACTAACATATCTACTAGCTCAAAACCTATTCATTAACAAATAACATTAAGACACTAATACCAATGGGATACCAACACTAATACACCATTCTAACCAAATCCTATTCTAGGATACTTATAAATCCTATACTACTAAGCAAGAACCCATAGCCAATGGCCAAACCCAATCTACTGATACACTGCCCAAGGCCAATGGCCAAGTGGTCATCTGCCCAGAGCCAATTCAAACTCTCCCTCCATACTCTGATACATCTGAACTCGACCCAAAGTCATCCTCTGGAACCCAAAACACCCATCTGATATATGTGCCACAAGTTGAGCCACTACTGCCCTTGCTTGTCCATTTTCTGATGCTGCAGATAGCCAAATGCTACTATACTTGCTGCAAATGTTGTTGCAATAGCCTTCCACTTGCTTCACACTCAGTACATAGGCCAAAGGCCACTGTAGATTCTACTGGCCATGCACTGCTCTACAGGGAGTAGAACCCGACCCCTCTCATTCCTTACATGGCAACACACACTTTTAACTCCATTTCGAATTAATGATACAAATCTAATCTCTAGATACTAACTCTCTAGCCAATACTCAATACACAACACCCCACACTAGGCTAAGACATACAATCCCAACTCATGAACTCCAACACCAACCCACATATACTAACACCCTTAAAAGAATACTCATATTCTCTTATCTGCTAATTAGGATACACATGAAGTACTCATTCCAATCTGATAAACTAATACCTAGGCTCAGTCTATGGACAAGGCCAAACACCCTCTTATTACTCGAGCACAGGCCCAAGATATTTGGCCTAAAGTCAAGATAGCATTGCCAAATGGGCCAAGCCTACATTGAAACTACTCTTGGTCTAGGACTCTCCAAAATCTCGAGTTCTTGATCCCTAAAAGGATAACCTCTCTCTCGAGCACATGGGGAATGGCCAAGCGGCCTCCCTCTCGAGACACACACACAACACTGATACAAGCTCCTAACACCCAATGGAGTCCCTGCCTATAAATATATATATATACATTATTTTATATATATATATATATATATATGGAGTCCCTTGCCTCATATATATATATATAATATAAGATATAATATATATATATATATATATATATCATAGAGAGAGATGTGGGCTTGGATCCCCCCGGCCGGAGCTCTCCCACCCCGAGATTCCCTCCCTCGGCCTTGGTCGGTGGCCCATCACCCCCGGGCGCCCCCCTCTGCCGGTGGTCCACTCAGCCCCCGGCCTCCTCAGGCCCGTCGGGCAGCCGGATCCCCCCTGGCAGCTCGCCCCGCTAGGAGCCCTCCCGGTGTGCCCGACGTGCGAAGGCCACCCCCCTTCCCCTACTCTCTTCGGCGGTTCCGCCGTCCCCGGGTCGAAGTCGCCGCCGCGCGCGGCATCTTCGGCCGTCCCGCCCCCTCTATCTTGGCCCTCTGCCGTCCTCTAAGCGCCTCGCCGCGGCGCGGCCCCCTTGGCTCCTCCGGCTCAGGCGCCTCCGCCCTAACCGCCGCTTTCCCCCGGCGCCTCTCCCCCAGCCCTTCCCCCGGCGTCGGATGAGTGCCCTCTCCGTCTCGGCCCCACCCCCACGTCTCCGTCCCTCGGCGGCCTCGTGGCTTCGGGTCGCCTGCTCCGCCTCCGCCGCCTCCCCATCTCCTGCGCCCCCTCCCAGGCTGGCTCCCTGCCAGTCGCTCCCCCCCTCCGCCCCCCCGCCTTAGTCTCCCTTCGGCGCCACCCTCTGACCCGAGAGCGCCCTCCTCCCGGAGCCCCATTCCTCTGCACTTCCCCCGCCTCGATCGCGGTAGCGTCGCCCCCCGCCTTGCCGCTGCGAACTCCCCCCTCCT